>JAESUZ010002668.1:0-19835 GCA_017311185.1 Proteles cristata cristata
CAATTGAAAGGCTGAATTTTACAGTATGTAAATTATATCTCTGTAAAGCTAATTTTCAAAGTGACAGAGAAATCACAACTTTTTCAGAAGAACAGAAATAATGATAGAAATCATAGCTAGTACTCTTACTTGACAAAAAATTTGAAATAAGTTTTCAAGCTAAAGTAATACATTAGTCTGAAACATGGATCTTCACAAACAAATCAGGAATGCTAAAAAGAAATAAATGAGATTTTTCTTGTATTTAATTGATCTAAAAGATAAGTATAAAGCAACAATAGTAGTGAGATATTGTGAAGTAGCTATAGTAATATCAGATAAAGACCTCAGAATAATATTACCAGAAATAAAGAGGGACATTACACAAGAAAGAGGTCAACTTTCTAATAAGATAAAAATCATAAAAATGTGCACACTTAACAGAGCTTAAAAATACACTAAAAATGACACTACTATAAGGAGAATAAAGACAAATACCCAATTACAGTTGGAGGCTTCCACACTCCTCCCAGGAATTGACAGAACACGCAGATCAAAAAAAGTTAGTAAGGTTGCAGATTACCTGGACAGCACTATCAACCAATCTGACCTAACTGGTGTACAAAATCCCACCCAGCACGTTCTTTTCTTACACACAGAACATTCATGAAGATCAACTATTGTATGGGTCATTAAAAAAAAAACTTCAATGAATTTTACATAACAGCAAGAATTAAATGTATGGTGTCAGGCCATGCTAGAAATCAATTTTTTTTTAAAAAAGGTAAAGGACATTGTTTAAGAGAATGAAAGGAATAACCCCAGACTGGGAAAAAATATTTGCAAATCACATAGCTGAAGAAGGTTTCCTATCCAAAATATATAAAGAACTCTCCAAATTCAACAGTAACAATAATAAAGTATTGTACTGGGGAAGGTAAAGACACACAAACCAGTGGGAGACAATAGAGAACACTGAATATATCTACACAAAGATGCCTGACTGATTAAAAGCATGACACATAAAAGTAAAAATTGATAAACTGTACCTCATCAAATTTAAAAACTTTTGATCTATAAAAGACACTAAAGAGGAGATGAAAAGACAAACTACAGGCTGGAAGAAAAGTAGAAAATTCTATGTCCCACAAAGGACTTGTATCTAGGGACACCTGGGTGGCTTAGTCAGTTAAGCGTCCGACTTTCGTTTAGGTCATGATCTCACGGTTCGTGGGTTCGAGCCCCGCGTCGGGCTCAGTGCTGACTGCCAGCTCAGAGCCTGAGCCTATTTCAGAGTCTGTGCCCTCTCTGACCCTCCCCTGCTTACGCTGTCTCTCTCTCTCTCTCCTAGAAATAAATAAAAATATTTTTTAAAAAAAGGACTTGTATCTAGAGTATATAAAGAATCTCAAAACTCAATATCAAAAAAACCATTCCATTAGAAGACCAGCAAAAGACATAAAGAGACATTTAACCGAAGAGGATACACAGAGGCAAATAAGCACATGAAAAGAAATTCAACATCATTAGTCTTCAAGAAAATGCAGATTATAACCACAATGAGATTACGACAAGCCTATCCAAGTGGATAAAATGATAAATGGTGACACCAAATTGCTAGTGAGGATGCTGAGAAAATGGATCACTATACATTGATGGTCAGAATATAAAATGGTACAGTCACTTTGGAAATTAGTTTGGCAATTTCTTTAGAAACCAAAAGTGGGTTTACTAGATGACCCAGAAATCACATTCTTGGCCATTTATTGCAGAAAAATGAAAACTTACGTTAGTGCAGAAACGTGTACGTGAATGTTTATAGCAGCTTTATTCATCATATAGACAAAAAATTAAAACTATTGAAGTGTGTGAATGGTTAAATTGTGATACATGACTACTATTAAATACTATCCAACAATTAAAAAAATGGACTATTGATACATGGCAGCAACTTGAATAAACCTTCAGGGAATTATTCTGAGTGAAGAAAAAAAGCCATTATCAAAAGGTTACATACTGTGCCATATGAGTCCATGTAAATAACATTCTTGGTATAGCACAGCAACAGAGATCGAGAATAAAATAGCAGTCACCAAGGGAAGGGGATGTGGAGCAGGAAGGGAGTGAGGATATAAAGGGGTGAGGTGTGAGGATGATGTGGTGACGGTACAGTTCTATACCTTGCTGGTGGTGGAAGTTACATGAAGTTACACACATAAAACTGCACAGGGGTGCCTGGGTGGCTCAGTCAGTTAAGCGTACAACTTCAACTCAAGTCATGATCTCAGGGTCTGTGAGTTGGGCCTCACGTCTGGCTCTATGCAGAGAATTCGGAGCCTGGAGCTTCCTTCAGATTGTCTCTCCCTCTCTGCCCCTCACCCACTCATGCTCTTTCTCTCTCTCTCAAAAATAACTAAGCATTTAAAAAACTGCAGAGAACTACACACACACACACACAGAGACACACACAGCACAGCACAAGTGCTGGTATAATAGGTGAAATGTTAGTAAACTCCATGGGTTGTATCAATATCAACATTGTACAATGTTAACATTGGGGGGGGGTGCACAGAACCTGACTGTACATTTCTTTGGAACTTCCTCTGAATCTGTAATTATTTCAAAATAAAAATATTAAGTAAGTAAACAAGCCCCTCCCATTTTTTAAATAGTCAAAAGATCTAAACAGAAAATTCACCAAATAAGTTATATGGATGGCAAATCCAGCATATGGAAAGATGCTCAATATTATTAATCATCAGAGAAATGAGAATTAACACCAGAATGAAATCCACTACATACCTCAGAATGGCTAATTTTTTTTTTTAACCTAGCAATATCAACTGCTGGGAAGAACAGGGAATAACTGGAATTCTCATATACTGCTGGTGGGAATGCAAAATGGTACAACCACTCTGCAAAAGTTTGGCAGGTTCTCTTAAGGGTCGACATTCATTTACTATGTAATCCAGCAATCCCCACCCCTGGATATTTACTCAGAAGAAATGAAAACTTATGTTCACACAAAAACCTGTATATGAATATTTACAACAACTTTATTCACAATAGACCAAAAACTGGAAACAAACCAAATGTCCTTCAACTAGTGAACACATAAACAAAATGTGGTGAATCCATACAATGGATGACTACCAAGCAATAAAAAGGAGTGAGCTATACAACAACCACACAGATGAAACGCAAAGGCATTTTGCTGAGAGAAGTCAGATCCAAAAGACTACATACCATATGATCCACTTTACTCGACAATCTGGAAAAGGTAAAATTATGGGGATGGAGATCAAGCCAGTGGCTGCCAGGGTCTGAGAATGGGGGAGGGGTAGAATACAAAGAGGAGGTGCCAGGCCATTTGGGGGATGAGGGATCTCTTCTGTATCTTGATAGTAGTAATGGATTCATGGCTCTGCACTTCCATCCTAAGTCATGAAATTGTACACCACAGAAGTCTGTTCTATGTAAAAAGTATAGATATGTATTTTTTAACGTTTGGTTTGCTGATCCAAGATCCTCTGATTCCAAAGGGGAAGAGTGAGAATTATATAGGACAACCTTTGTTCCTGAAAAGGATGAAAGCAACTTTTGATCACCTGCTCTACCAGGAATGGTGCCAGGAGGCCCACAACAACTAGGAGAAGTAGGTATTTTACTTCTGTTTTAGAGATGGAGAAGACCCAAGGACAAGAAGATAAATGGTTTCAACTATGATTGCGTCATTCTAGCATTACTAGAATGACAAACTCACAGAACATCAAAGAGAGGAAGATCTCTACTCTAAAGAGCATCTAGTCCAGTGCCTTTGTTTTACAAAAGCAGAAACTATGTCCCAGGAAGGGAAGGACTCATACAAAATGACCTGTCTATTGAAAGAAGGAACTAGAACCTCAGTCTTCCAAGTGCCACCCAGTCTATGTCCAATGCACTCTGACCATTGTTTATAGACAAATCATCAAAACTCTTTACTGAATGGAACGAAAAGAGCATTAAATTGGGAGTTGGAAGTCCTGGATCCTATCCCACTTTTGCCACGTATACTCGACTTCCTCCTTTCAGTTTTAATTTTCCTCCTGGGAAATATGGGGTGACAATAACAAAATCAACAAGAGATCACAAGTCTTGGATCCACAACAGAGGCAGATCCAGATTCTGTGGAACCTGAAGTTTATAACACTCGGGGCCCTCTCCAAGGATAAGAAAACAAAAATATCAACACAGAACTAGTAACAGAAGTGAATATTTAAAATGAGAGAAGAAATACAATAGAATACGCATTTGAAAAAGTCACATGAGACACATCTCAAAATTCAGAAACAAGACATAATAAAAGTATATTTTATTAAATAATTGCCTGACATATTTCTGTAACATGGTATTCCTACTTTTCTTGTCTATCATACTGGAAGACTCATAGGACTTAGCATACTCACACCTAAAACATATTATAGCAATGTAGGAAGGGCACACAGGCAGATCGCAAGAGGAAAAGACACAAGGAGAGCCTGGAAGAATTCCTGTGCAGACTCTTTATCCTCTATCCCTCCCATGAGGGGGCACACAGACCACATGCTTCCTTCAGCAATGACCATACAGTGACATGGGTGTGATGTTTCTGCCCAGGGAAGCCCAAACTCGGTTTCCCGGGGTTGTATTCAGAGCTGGTCAGGTAGGAATGCTCTGCCTAGCTAGCATGCACCAAAATTTCAGACTCCCAGAAGGAAAGTAGGTGTTCAGCATAAACCAGGTAGTTTGTATAAACAGCCTGCACACAGTGAGCCTTCTTTCCAGTTTACTGTTGCCTGAACACCTTCTGAAAGCCAAGTCCCCAGAAGCCAGGGAGGGGCCAGCCTTGCAAGCAGACCCTTTGAAAGGGCAACAGTTTCAGGCCGGCTACATGAACTCTCTTTGGCATGTGGCTCAATGTTTGTAGTTTTGGAGAATGCCACTTCATATGAGCCCATCCAAATGTTAATATAAATGCTTGCTGTGTTTATTATTGCATACACTGCACACTGAAAATTTTCCTAATAGGATGGAACTCGTGTTGGTCAATTTAACAGATCTGATTTGTGACTGGAAGAGTTTCCCACAGACTAGCTTCTGGCTCTATCCATTTTTACCTTGATTCTCTACTGCTGACACACTTCCAGCACTGAGTTCTCCAAGGCACAAACATCCCAGTCCTCTGCAACCTCATACCTTTTTTCCCGACACTGTGTGCAATGCTACAGAAAGCACGGGTATTACTGAAAGTTACTTCAATATAGTGCAACTAGCAATAACCCAAACAAGTATGGAATTGTGAGCCCCTTAAATGGGACTCTCCAAATCCACACTAAGTATACCCCATTTAGCGTCTCCTAAGCCAGATTCCCAAAATGCCCACGGCCACTGCATTGCCACCCAACACAAGAGCAAGAATAATGGAGGCAACAGAATGGAAAGAGAGGCGCCCTGAACCAACTGCAGATAAAATATTTTCTGTGGATTTTATAAGCCGCATGACTAGCATAAACCATAACGTTAGGGTCTCTTCCAGGCCTGTGCAAGTGAGTGACCCTGAAGCTGAGTCTTAAATTTCATTAGCTTCACTGGCCCAGGGAGTTACAGAAGAGAAATCTTTTCCCAAGAAAAGGCTTGGGACCCAGATAATGGGACAGAAGGGAGGAGAGTACATAAGCAGAAGCAAGGATAAGGAAACCAGATGAATTCCAGCAGCTGGAATGAGTGACCAGCATGTGACTTAGGAATAGAAAGACAGCCTGAGCTGGGGCCCAACACAAGTATGCAAATGACAGAGTGTCTTTCTCTCATGGCTGACATTGACAGTCTAGCATGACTGCGGGTAGACACTGAGTGCAGTGGAAGAACTAGTTTAGAAGAGGTGGGCTTCTTGAACCACACGCAGAGAGCAACTGTGCTGGGCAGGTACAGAACCAAGTTGAGCAGGCCAGGAACCAGAGAAGCAGCCAAGAAATGGGTCTGAATGGGTCAAGACTGAATTCCCAAACAGTATACTCACAGCATCAAATGTTGCTCAAGCTTGAAAGGGCCTTCTAGTTAGCATATTCAACCACAGCCCTCTGTGGGTACCGGAAGCAGGTCACCATAGTTGGACTCAAACAGTCCTGCCTTGGTCACTCACTGTGCAACCTGAGGTAAATCACTTTCTCTCTCTGAATCTCAGATGCCTCATCTCTAATGTGAAGAGAATGATAATGCCACCCAGAAGCCCAGGGAGAATCCAATGTGGTACTAGGATGAGGAAAAAGGACCCAGGGGGGCTTTCTTCATGAGCCGGAACACACAGGCCCACGGGGAAGCAAGCTATGAACTGCAAAGCCTGGCAGGAATGCTGGCTTTGTTTTTATCACAGCAGAAAAGGCAGCACAGGACCTGCGGCAAACCACCTCTCTGCAGACGGTGTGAACACTCAGAACATGCAAACTCTCACGGACTCCTCTCTCGCTTATGTACCAACAGTTTAAGTTTTTCTTAATGTTTATTTATTTTTGAGAGAGACAGAGAGAAACAGAACATGAGCAGGGGGAGGGGCAGGGAGAGAGGGAGACACAGAACCTGAAGCAGGCTCCAGGCTCTGAGCCGTCAGTACACAGCCCAACGTGGGGCTCGAACTCTGAAACAGTGAGATTTATGACCTGAGTGGAAGTCAGACACTTAACTGACTGAGCCACCCAGGTGCCCCCTCGTGTACCAACAGTTTAAAGCAGTGGTCTTGTTGGTTATTTCAGAGGGATATTGATGGTACTAATTTGGGATTAATTCGATATGATTAACAGTCATTTTACAAATAGAATAGGCTCCACTAAGTAGTTTCACTAGGACTGGAGAAGGAAGGAGAAGAGGACACAGGCAAGCAATTCAACGTCTGAAGGGGCGGAGACACCCAGGTGGCTCAGTCAGTTAGGCATCCAACTCTTGGTTTCAGCTCAGGTCATGGTTTCATGGTTCATGAGTTCAAGCCCCACATCGGGTTGTGCACTGACACAAGGACCCTGCTTGGGATTCTCTCTCTCTCCCTCTCTCTCTGTCCATCCCCCCTCTCTAAATAAATAAAAAATAAACACACATTAAAAAATAGAATAAAAAATAAAACGTCTTTGAGGGCAGATTTGTATGACTATAGATTGACACCTGCACGCCCTCATCTCCATACCAGCCCCTGTCCAAGCCCTGCTCTATCCTAGGAGGAAGATGGATATGGTAAAGTCACCTGGCCCTAGGTCACACAAATCCCCAGAAGTGACAGACTTGACAGAAACTCTGGTACCCTGGGTCATTCTGCAGAATCGATCAGCAGGAAGCTCAAGTGTGGAACTAAATGCATCTGTCCGACTTGGCACTTCTCAACTACACAAATGAGGATGAAAATCTAAGGATAGTGCCTTTGGGCGACTGTGTCACACAGCAGGCCCTTAATCTCCCCTTTGGTTCAGTCTCTCCTTGCACTCCAGAGAGCACCAACCACAGCTGAGTAAACAGAATTGACTCGTTCATAGCCATCATAAAGTACATTCTGTGGAGGAGGGGGCAAGATGGCGGAGATACAGGAGCTCCGTACTTGCACTCGCGCCCATACATCACACGGAAAAGATCTGAAGCCATTGGAAACCTTACAAAACCGGAGAGATTGGGAGAAAAAGGACGCAGAATCCACTGAACAAGACTTCTAACATGACTGCGAACTGGGGAAGATAAAATCGGGCGGGGATCGGAGACTCCAGGGTCGGAGGCGATCCCCCTCTACCCTCTATGGGAGTGAGAGGGAAAAAGGAGAGAGTCCGAAACAGAAAAACCTCTGCTCGGGGCATAGAAAGACCGTATTTGCCAAATACATGCACGCCAGGTCCCTTTGCGCCAACTAGCCCCGGGGGGCTGAGCGCACAGACTGCTCCTTTGTGCGGCTCCAGGCGGCTGGACTTCAGAGCAGCGGCGCGCCTGCCGCCATTGTCCTCCCGGGCGGCTGGGGCCCCAGAAAGGGCCGCGCGCGCGGACACCGGGCATCCGCGCTCCTGGCGGGCTGGGGCTCTGGAGGGAAGGCAAAGAGCCAAAAACCGGGAGATTTGCCCGTGAGTTCGTCTTTCGGGTGACGAGCATAGAGGGACCTGGTTTTCCTCATTCCAGCGGGCTCTGCGCACCCGGCATGCGCGCCAGCCGGACCCAGGGAAGGAAGCAGCGATTCTGACTCCGCCCCCAGAGCGAGGCAGGGGGCCTGGAATTGCCCCGAGGGGGTTCCCTGGGAAGCTGTGTCCAAGGCAATTTCAGCGGGGCACGGGCTGGGATTTGGAGACTGGGACTGGCCTGGATTGAAGAGTGCAACCAACTTCTGCTGCGCCTCCGGGACAGGGAGTTGACACGCCCAAAAAAGCGAGCGGCAGCGTGGAGTTCAAGAAGGGACTGGAGCACCGTCACTCTCTTCCCCACAACCGCCAGGGCAGAACCCCCGCCTGAGGCATCGGATCACGCCACGCCCAGCCCTGCATGAGAGCTGCCCTCCTCCCTTTCACCCCCCCTTTTTATTGGTTTTGTTTTGTTTTGTTTTGTTTTTCTTTTTTTCCCCAGAACACTGACCTGATTAACTCTGGTCGCCGGCTTGCTTAAACAATCACAACGAGTACATTCTGTAGATGTAAATTCTACACCTACCGACATTTTCATTTCTTTCTCTCAGGAGTAATTACACTATATAGTTTCTCTGGATAATACCAGGATCCTTCTCTAACCTGTCCAACCATAGTCTGCCCTTTACCTCTTTGAAAAAAGCTTCTTATCTCTTCTGCCTGTTCATTCTATTTCCAATTTTGCCTCATCCCCGCCCTGTCTTCTCTCTCTCTCTCTATAGTCTTCAACCAGCACTGCGTACGCCCTGCTATTTAACTGGGAAATCCGGTTAAATGCTTTAAACCGTTCTTTGTCCATCAGTTTTCTTCTTTTTCCCTTTTCTTTTCTCCTTTTTAACCCTTTTATGTATTTTATACTCCCTATTAATCGCCCTTCCTCCTCTGTCTTTTCTCTTAACTTTTTCTTTTCCCTCTCGCTTTGCACATTAGTTGAATTAGCCTGTGCGTTTGTGTGCTCCTGCTCCCTGTGTGTTTGTCTGTCTGTTTTCTTTTCCAGGGCTACCTCAAGGAACAAGCCAGAGTACACAAGGTGGAGAGTCCCAAATATCACTACGAATAGGAAAATAAAATAACCAAGGTCTCAACAAGAGAGACAAAGAGATACCATTCAAAAAACACTCTCTGAAAGGATAGGCCCTGGACAGTCAAAGAGTCTTCCTGGATACAGCAGCGCTCATAGATACAGAGAGCATTAACAGGTCTTTAAAAGCAACAAGAGCCATAAAGCTAACTAAAATGACTAAACGAAAGAGCTCTCCTCCAAAGAAACTCCAAGAAGAAATGACAGCTAATGAACTGCTCAAAACAGATATCAGCAGCATAACTGAACAAGATTTAGAATAATAATGGTAAAATTAATAGCTGGGCTTGAAAAAAACATAGGGGACATCAAAGAAACTATGGCTACAGACAGAATGGAAAATAAAAATAGGCATGAAGAATTAAAAAATGTGATAAATGAGATACATAATAAATTAGAGGCCTCCAATGCACAGATTGAAGAGGCAGAAAGGAGAATAAGTGATTTAGAAGACACCATTATAGAAAATCAAGAAGTTGACAAAAAAAGATACAAACTGATCCAGGAACAGGAAAGAAGAATTCGAGAGCTCAGCGATATGGTCAAATGCAACAATATCCATATATTAGGAATCCCAGAAGAGGAAGAGAGAGGGAAAGGTGCTGAAGGACTCCTGGAACAAATTATAGCAGAGAACTTCCCCAACCTGGGGAAGGAAGTAAATGTGGAAATACAAGAGGCTCAGAGGACTCCTCTCAGACGTAACTTGAATCGATCTTCTGCACGACATATCATCGTAAAAATGGCAAAATACAAGGACAAAGAGAAAATTTTGAAAGCAGCTAGGAAGAAAAGGGCCCTCACATACAAAGGGAAACCTATCAGAGTGGTGACAGACCTATCTACTGAAACGTGGCAGGCCAGAAAGGAATGGCTGGAGATCTTCCATGTGAAGAACAGAAAAAATATGCAGCCAAGAATCCTCTATCCAGCAAGCCTGTCATTCAAAATAGAAGGAGAGATAAAAACCTTTCCAAATAAACAGAAATTGAAAGAATTTGTCACCACTAACCCAGCCCTACAAGAAATCCCAAGGGGGATGCTCTGAAGGAAAGGTTGCAAGGAACAAAGATACCAGAGACACCACCACAAACATGAACTCTACAAAGGATACAAAGAATCTAAACCCACATATTTCAATAATAACACTGAATGTAAATGGGCTGAATGCTCCAATCAAAAGACATAGGGTAGCAGAATGGATTAAAAAACAAAATCCATCTATATGCTGTCTATAAGAAACTCATTTTAGACGGGAAGATACCTTCAGATTAAAAGTAAGGGGATGGAGAAATAGATATCATGCTACAGGAAATCAAAAGAAAGCCGGAGTAGCTATACTTATATCAGACAAACTGGACTTTAAATTAAAGACAATAACAAGAGATGAAGAAGGGCACTACATAATAATTACAGGGTCCATCCATCAGGAAGAACTAACAATCATAAATGTCTACGCACCGAATATGGGAGCACCTAAATATCTAAAACAATTAATCATAAACAGAAACAAGCTTATAGATAAGAATGTGCTAATAGCAGGGGACTTTAATACTCCCTTACAGCAATGGATAGGTCAACCAGACAGAAAATCACTAAAGAAATAATGGACTTGAAAGACACATTGGACCAGATGGATCTGATGGATATATTTAGAACTTTACATCCTGAGCCAGGGAAATTACTTTCTTCTCAAGTGTGCATGGCACATTCTCCAAGATAGATCATATACTGGGACATAAAGCAGCCCTCAAGAAATATAAAAGGATTGAGATCATACCATGCACACTCTCAGATCATAATGCATTGAAACTTGAAATCAATTACAGGAAGAAGTCTGGAAAACCTCCAAAAACATGGAGGCTAAAGAACATCCTACTAAAGAATGAATGGGCCAATCGGGCAGTTAGAGATGAAATTTAAAAATATATGGAAACAAATGAAAACACAACAATTCAAAATCTATGGGATGGGGCAAAGGCAGTCCTTAGAGGAAAGTACATTGCTCTCCAGGCCTATTTCAAGAGATTAGAAAAAGCACAAGTCCAATATCTAACAGCTCACCTCAAGGAACTAGAGGCAGAGCAACAAGAATGCCCTAAACCCAGTAGAAGAAGAGAAACAGTAAAAATTAGAGCGGAAATAAACAACACAGAGACCATGAACAGATCCATGAAACCAAGAGTTGGTTTTTTGAAAAAATAAACAAAATTGACAAGCCTCTAGCCAGACTTATCAAAAAGAAAAGAGAGAGCACCCAAATAGATAAAATTATGAATGAAACTGGACTTATTACAACCAACCCCTCAGAAATACAAGCAATTATCAGGGAATACTATGAAAAATTATATGCCAACAAATTGGACAACTTAGAAGAAATGGACAAATTCCTAAACACACACTCACTACCAAAATTCACATGGGAAGAAATAGAAAACCTGAACAGACCCATAACGAGTGAAGAAATTGAATCAGTGATCAAAAATCTCCCAACAAATAAGAGCCCTGGACCTGATGGCTTCCCTGGGAATTCTACCAGACATTTAAAACAGAATTAATCCCAATTCTTCTCAAGCTATTCCAAAAAATAGAAATCGAGGGAAAACTCCTGTATTCATTTTATGAAGCCAGTATCACTCTGATTCCCAAGCCAGACAGAAATCCAGCAAAAAAAGAGAACTACAGGCCAATATCCTTGATGAATACGGATGCAAAAATTCTCAACAAGATCCTTGCAAATCGAATCCAACAGCACATTAAAAAGAATCATCCACCAAGATCAAGTGGGATTCATTCCTGGGTTACAGGGCTGGTTCAACATTCGCAAATCAATCAATGTGATACATCACATCAACAAAAGAAAAGATAAAAACCAGATGATCCTGTCAATAGAAGCAGAAAAAGCATTTGACAAAATACAGCATCCCTTCTTAATAAAGACTCTAGAGAATGTCGGGATAGAAGGAACCTACTTAAACATCATAAAAGCCATCTATGAGAAGCCTTCAGCTAACATCATCCTCAACGGGGAAAAACTGAGAGCTTTCCCCCTGAGATCAGGAACACAACAGGGATGTCCACTCTCACCACTGTTGTTTAACATAGTGCTGGAAGTCCTAGCATCAGCCATCAGACAACAAAAGGACATAAAAGGCATCAGAATTGGCAAAGAAGAAGTCAAACATTCACTCTTCGCAGATGACATGATACTCTACATCGAAAACCCAACAGACTCCACCAGAACCTACTAGAACTGATCCAAGAATTCAGCCAAGTTTCAGGGTACAAAATCAACGTACAGAAATGGTTGCATTTCTATACACCAACAATGAAGCAACAGAAAGAGTAATCAAGAAACTGATCCCATTCACAGTTGCACAAAAAACCATAAAATACCTAGGAATAAACCTAACCAAGGAAACAAGAGATCTTTATGATGAAAACTATAGAAAACTTATGAAGGAAATTGAAGAAGTCACAAAGAAATGGAAAAACATTCCATGCTCATGGATAGGAAGAATAAATATAGTTAAGATGTCATTACTACCCAAAGCTATCTACACATTCAATGTAATTCCAATCAAAATTGCACCAGCATACTTCTCAAAACTAGAACAAACTATCCTAAAATTTGTATGGAACCACAAAAGACCCCGAATAGCCAAAGTAATACTGAAAAATAAAACCAAAACGGGAGGGATCACCATCCCAGACTTTAGCCTCTACTACAAAGCTGTCATCATCAAGACAGTATGGTATTGGCACAAAAACAGACACATAGACCAATGGAACAGAATCGAGAACTCAGAAGTGGACCCAAAAGTATACAGCCAACTAATCTTTGACAAAGCAGGAAAGAATATCCAATGGAAAAAAGACAGCCTTTTTAACAGATGGTGTTGGGAGAACTGGACAGCAACATGCAGAAGAATGAAAGGAGATCATTTTCTCACACCATGCACAAAAATAAACTCAAAATGGATAAAGGACCTGAACGTGAGACAGGAAACTATCAACACCCTAGAGGAGAAAGCAGGAAACAGCCTCCTTGACCTCCACCGCAGCAACTTCTTACTTGACACATCCCCAAAAGCAAGGGAATCAAGAGGAAAAATAAACTGATTGGGACCTCATCAAGATTAAAAGCTTCTGCACAGCCAAGGAAACAACCCAGAAAATTAATAGGCAACCAACGGAATGGGAAAAGATAGTTGCAAATGACATATCAGATAAAGGGTTGATATCCAGAATCTACAAGGAACTCACCAAACTACACGCCCGAAAAACAAACAACCCAGTGAAGAAATGGGCAGAAGATATGAACAGACACTTCTCCAAAGAGGACATCCAGATGGCCAACAGACACATGAAACGATGCTCAGCATCGCTCCTCATCAGGGAAATACAAATCAAAACCACACTGAGATACCACCTCACGCCAGTCAGAGTGGCTAAAATGAGCAAATCAGAGAACTCTAGATGCTGGCGAGGATGTGGAGACACGGGCACCCTCCTACACTGTTGGTGGGAATGCAAACTGGGGCAGCCCCTCTGGAAAACAGTGTGGAGGTTCCTCAGGAAACTAACCATAGAACTCCCCTATGACCCAGCAATAGCACTGCTAGGAATTTACCCAAGGGATACAGAAATGCTGAGGCATAGGAGCACATGGACCCCAATGTTCATAGCAGCACTCTCCACAATAGCTAAAACATGGAAAGAGCCTAAGTGTCCATCAACAGATGAATGGATCAAGAAGATGTGGTTTATCTATACCATGGAATACTACATGGCAATGAGAAACAATGAAATCTGGCCATGTGTAGCAACATGGATGGACCTTGAGGGTGTTATGCTGAGCGAAATAAGTCAGGCAGAGAAGGACAAATATCATATGTTTGCACGTATAGGACGATTAGGAGGAACTTAACTGAGGAACAAGGGGGAGAAGAAGGGGGGAAATGGTGGGGGAAGGGGAGAGAGGCAAACCATGAGAGACTCTTGAATGCTGACAAAAACTGAGGACTGATGGATGTGGGGGGGAGAGGGGGTGGGGATGGAGGAGGACACTTGTGGGGATGAGCACTGGGTGTTATGTGGAAACTAATTTGACAATAATCTATTTGTAAAAAATAATAATAATAATAATAAAGTAACAATGCTGCAAGCAAAAAAAAAGTACATTTTGTGAAATGCATACTCTCTTGATTCAAGTGTAACAGTCCCTCCTGCAACCTGAAAGGAGTACACCAACAAGTCCTGAATCACACTGCACTAGAGCTGGAAGGAGTGGGAGTGGTCAGAGGCGGAGCCCCCTGCCTTGCAGATGGGAAAGAAAACATGCAAGGCCCAGGGCTAGCCATACACTTCAGAAGCATAACTCAGGGCAGCAGGCTGACAGCCTTGGCACCAGGCTCAGAGTGTACATCCTATGTTTCCAATCTGTTTGGTGGTCACGTGGACTCTGGGTTGGCGGGTCCTGAGTTTAAAGCCCAACTCTCCCCAACCTCCAGCTGAGTAAGAGATCTTAGCCAAGTCCCTTGGCCTCTGTGTTCTTAGTTTCCTCATCCATCAAGTGGATCTAACAGCACATAGCTCGCCAGGTTGATTTGAGAATCAGAGGAGATAGGATGTGAGAAGCACCTTTGCCTGGGCTATTCTTCGTTATTGCCTCTGATCTCGTTTTCCTAGCCTAAAGCTGACTTCCCAGGACTGGACTCCTGTATCACCACCCTCAAACCCTGCCTATTCTTCAGTGCACAATTCAGAACCAGCCTGTCTCTGAAAACTTCCTGATCTCGCAGTGAGGTGCATCCTGGCCTCTCCTGAGGCCTCGGAGGACTTCACAGATAGTTCTTTCTGTGGACTGTGTCTGGTCCTAACTCAAAGGAGAGTTACTAACATCCTTTCTTATCATACTTTCTTATCCAACTAGCACGCACTGACTCCAGGTCAGGGCCTATGTCACTCATTTGCCGAAGCCCAGCGTGGTATAGTAGCTCATCATGGTGGAGAGTTGGTGAATCCTGGATGATTTGAACTGGTCAGTTATTGCCATCATCAACACCTAGTGAGTGTCTCCTCTAGCAGAGGCAAGCTCTGGGGACAGCACAAAGGGGATGTGGACAGATTCCTTGTTTTCAGAGAGATTCCAGTATAGCTTTAGTAACCTGGTAGTATGTGGCACACACACATACGCATGCAAAACAGAAACAGCCCAAGGTAACCTTGCACAAAAGGAGTACCATAGAGAGAATTCTGGAAAGTTGTCAGGAAGAAGGAGCAGGCCCTGAAACCAGGCTCAGAGAGTTGGGGGGGGGGAGTTTTGTGAGGCCACAGGAAGTGAGGGAGGGTATCTGCCATGAGAGAGTAGTGTGGAGGGCAGAGGCACTGAGTGCTGGGAACTGGGGAAGGGTCTAGGCAGTGAAACTGGAGGGGAAGCTATGCCCAAGGAGACAGGTGGACTCCCCTGAACAAGGCCATGTTATGTATGGTTGACCTGGGCCCATTCAGTGCTCATAGTAACACCACAACCAGAGGATTGTTTTCATTATCCTCATTTGACACATGGAAAAACTAAGACCAGAAAGGTTCAGGTAATTGAATGCCAAGAATTAGGAGTCAGGGAAACCCCTGGGCAAAGTTGCTTTAGGAAGCATGGTTAAGCTACAGGGCTGGCTGGGATCACATGAGGGCCAGAGAGGGGTTAAAAATCTGCCTGCGTCATATGAACGAAATCCCAAGCTATGAAGAATTCAGGAAACACCAGAGATACAAGACAGTCTTCCAGAAACTGTTTCTTTAAGGATTCTATCTGCTGTCCCTGTACTTCTCACTGCTGATTTTGTTCCGCCTGCAGGAGTGGGTTGCTGAGTGAGAGTGGGGTAGCTGAGGAAAAAGATTCTTATGCTTTGAAAAAAAAATGTCCAGGAAAAGCTCACTTGCAGGCCACTCCGAAGTACCAGGGCTGAGCTGAATATTTTAGAAGTTACCCCAATAGAGGAGGAAAGACAAGAGGCATCCAGGCCGGTGCGGAGGCTCAGGTAAAAGGCCCCAGACCTCAGATCTGAACTCAGGAAGTAGCAGCGGGGACAAGAAGAGGAGCATCTATTCCGATCAGGCATTTAGGAGGCAGGGACACCGGATTTGGTCGCCAAGCAAATGCGGAAGGAGGGTGAGGGTAAGGGAACCCCAAGAACAAAGCAGGGCGACAGTGAGCGTGTTTTGCCCCTGACTGAGAGAGAGACAGAGGGCAGGACACAGCTCTGACAGGGCGGTTGACTTTGTGTGGCACCTGTCAGGTCTGAGGGGCAGAGTAGCAATTTTTCTTCCCGCCTGCAAAATAAGTTCATATAACGTCCGTCCCTCAGGACCCCACGGGCCTTCCCAGGGTGGCTTGGAAGGAGAGCCTGCTTGGGCGTCAAGATCGGAGGTGCGGGATTCAACCTGCAGGTCACACCCTCTCCCCGCCTCTGTGTTCTCTGGGGTCCCTGTTAAGGGTCGCCTGAGGCCGCTGAGGACCCTGGGGCTGCCACTTCGTTGCCTACGAGTGAGGCGAGGACCGGTCCCCTATGAAGGGCATTGGCTGGTCTGCGCCACCGAGACGCGCCACCCAGATGCCTTTGCTCAGCCCGCAAGCGGTTACCAAGATCCGACCTGCCCCTCTTGCCAGCTCCGCCCCTCTGCACCGTAGCTCCGCCCCCACCTCGCCCCGAGCCCCCCAGCTTCTCCTCCCAGCCACTTCACCAGTCCCACCCTGCTCCGCCCCACTTGCCCCTTCGATACCCTACCAGTCTCACCTTGCTACTCGCCACCCTAGCCCCTCCGCAGCGCCGCCTCCGAACTGTCCTAACAGTCCCGCCCAGGTCCTCAACAGCCCCTCCCCGCTCCTCCTCTCAGCTAGCCCACCAGGCCACTTTGAGGCTCTAAAGCGCCCCCTCCCGGCTCCTCCCCAACTCCTCCCCCCAGCTCTCCCCCACATCGCCCTACTCCTCCCCCACCGAGCCACGCTCCTCTCAGCCACCCACCAGCGGCAGCCCGCTCCTCCCAAGCGACTACTCGGAGCTTCCACACAGCCCCGCCCTGTTACGCAGGAGCCCCCCAGGCCCCAGCTCCTCCTCGCAGCTGTCCCCCCCAAGCCTCGCCCCGGCTCCTCCCCAGTTTCGGCTTCCAGCTTGCCCTAGCCACGTCGTCCTATGCAACTCCAGCCCTGCCTGGCACCTCCCTGCCTTCTCCCAGCTTTAGCCCATCCCGCGACACTCCCCCACGGCGCCAGCTCCTTCTCCGACCTCTCCCCCAGACCGGCCCCGCTCATCCTCACCTCTCCCTCCTAACTCGTCACCAGCCACGCCCTCCTACTCCCCCACTTCTGCCTTTCGAGGGTCCCCGCAGCCGGGCCCTGCTACCCACCCCCCCAGGTCCTCATCCCCAGTAGTTCCCCAGCGCTTCCCAGGGCTCCACGTCCATTTCCCAAACGACTTCCCACTGCTCTGCCAGCTCCGCCCCGCCCCGCCCCGCCTGCTCCCCTGAGCTCCTCCTGCGCCAGCCCAGATCCTTCCCGCCTCCACGGCCCCAGCTCCTCCTATCAGCCCTGCCCTCCCCCCCCTCCGAGTGGTCCCCTAGCTTCTCTTTGACTCCACCCAAAGTCCGTCTTCCCAGCTTTCCCAACCTCCACACGCCCCCCCCCAACTTCCCAGGCCCACCCGGCCCTTCCCACAGCTACTCCCCCGCAACTTGCGCCATCTCCGTCCTGCTCCTTCACGCTCATCGCCCTAGGTCCTCCTCCGCCTCTTTCCCACAACTGCCACCGACACCTCTTTCAGGTGCACGCCAGCTACACCCACAGCCCGGTCTCACAGCTCGTCCTCCCCCAGCTCTTACCCACAGGTTCCCCCCCCACATACGCCTCCCCGAGCTCCGCCTCCCGCCGTCCCGCCCCCAGCCCCACCCCCGAGCGGACTCGCCCCGCCCCTTGTCCCCCACCGCCCCGCCCCCATTGCTTAGCCTCCTTCCGGTTCCGCTCCAGCCTCTAGCCCCCGCTCCCTCGCAAGCCTGATGTTCCGCGCGCCTCCCGGCCCCGTGAATCCAATGACTTCTCGTAGCGACCGGGACCTGCGTGCGTGCCTCTGTGCGTGCGTACGTAAGTGCGTGCTTACGTAACTGCTTGGCTGCGTGCCTCCGGGCTTTCGCTCTGAAATGCGGCTTACCGCCCTGTGCGTACGTAAGTACGTGGGTCCAAGCCGGCGTACCCCACGCGTAAAAGGGGCGACAGGTCTGTGCGGGCGCGTCAGGTGAGGTGCCGCCGGGGGCCGTCACCTGTCAGCGGTCCCTGGTGCCGGGCCGCGGCGATGGCGGGACAGCCACGACGCGGACCGAGCGCTCTGGCCACTCTCGGTGGCCCGCGTCGTCTCCTCGCCTGGGCGTCGGAGGCGCTCGTCCCGGCGCTGGCGGCCTCGCAGGGTCACGGAGAAACGGACGGTCCCGCCCGGTGGCCGCAGCCGAGTCGCCCAGGCGCCCGCGGCTCACTCCGCTGGCGGTGCCAGTGCAGGGAGACCCGCCGCGCGCAAAAGGGAGCCACGAAGCCCGTGCGGCTGCGGCCCTCGCGGCCCTCCGCGGGACGGTGCCTCTGGGCTGGGGTTTCCCGGACCAGAGGTCTGGGAGCAAGCACCCAGCGGTCGCGGACGCCCTTCCCTGTCCCCTCCTCCCGGCCCTGTCACATGCCCGCGACATACGTGTGCGCGGAGAAAGGGTAGGCACTGGTCAGCACTCCTTGAGGCCCTCCTCGCCTCCCGCTGGGCGCTTAGGCTGTGACCTCACCGAGCGCGCCAGGCCGCGTGGGGTTCAGCCGGTTGCCCCAGGCACTCCTCCCGGGGGGGCCTTCTCAGGATCTGATAGAGGGGAGCGGAACTCTAGGGCCCCCAAATCCTTCCCGTGTGACAGTGTGAGGGGCCCGGTGCCCTCTTTCTCCTGGTGGATACGGGTGGGCTAGGCTGTGAGAACTCGGTCCGGTTCCATGAAACGATTTTCTCTGCTGCTGGCCGGGGCTTTATGTGGTTAGCGGAACCAACCCGCGACTTTCCCTTCCCGTGGGCCCTCCTGAGTCCCAGTGGTCCCCGGTCCCTGCTGACTAGACAGCCTGCGCTGGTGCATGAGCCACCGCTGTTGCCCTGAACCTGATGCCTTTTCGGTCCCTGTAGTGAGGGGTGTGCAGGTGTGGCTCTCTGAAAACGGGACCATCACTCACAGGGCAGGGGAGTTGGGCTGCCTGAGCAAGAGCAGATGGGGCGAGCGAGGTCCTTGAGTGAGTGACTGTGCTTGGCCCAGAGCACAGCTGAGGGCAGCTGGCGGGGCAGCTCAGCCCCAGACACAGGGAAGGCAGCAGATCTGGTGGGACAGGCAGGAGGGGGGGTTGGGAAAGGGGTGCTCACAGGGCCTGGTCTTTGAGAGCGGATGTGTTCTCCTCAAGGAGAGGCTGTAGCAGAGGCCAGGTTTATGTCCTTAAAGACCTGGGAGGAGAGACGATCCAGATTCGGGGTGCAGGGCAGAGCCCCAGACCCCGTGATGAGGAGGAGGATGGTGGTGAGGGGTGGCCACTGTTGGTGGCTGTCCTGTTAGATGCC